>JAJLRJ010000010.1:23883680-23906180 GCA_024195265.1 Dendrophyllia cribrosa
ATCGCGTAACTTTTCCTAAACTTCTTTATCTGGCAATAATTTCATTTGACATTTTATTGATCACATGACTTGATGTTTGCATGGCAACAATGTTTTGACAGCGTTTATTTATTGGTTTTGATTAATTTTGAGTCAATTTGGACGGTTTTTAAGAGCTTTTGAAAATTTCAGAAATCCAAGATGGCGGTTCTAAGATGGCGGCTGTATAACAAATTACTTAATAACTATGACGTAATCGTTCCATTGTGCGGACCGCAATGGAGACAGCACCCCTTGGCGTGAACCCCATTACACCCAAAAGTATCCAACATGAAATTGATAAATTAGAAAAAAGTCGGAACTAAAAAGCACTGCTCAGCTTTCATTTGAATGGTCTCACTTTTATTACGATTCCATCTACCGACACAAAGTTAATAACACATTTTGTTATATAAAGTTCAGTGAATTATAAGGATTTCTCCCACACGCACTGCGTAAAAGTGATATCTCGACAGAAGCGAAGATATCAATTTTGCCTTCACTATGAAGAGCGAAAACTTCAATATATTCACTTAAACCATGTTGTCGTTATTCAGGTTACAGTGTACCTTCAGATCGAAAATTTATTGAATTTTTTTTGGCGTGAAAATAAAGTTTACAGAATGAACTTTCATCCAAAAAAAAAAATTATCGAAAAATAGTGAAAATTGACGGAGAAATGACGGTATAACTTTTGTGGGCGGAGTTTGTTTATGAAGCGATATGTTTTTTAAGCGCTGTTTTCTCAAAGTTAATTTTTCGCTTGTAGGGGACACTTTAAAGAGCTACAACTCAAACTGAATTTGTTCGATTTTCCTCAAATTTGGACAGAAGCTAGGCTAACACATAGTCAACAAAAGCTCGTCGGCGAATTTCTTATTTCCGAAAACTTTTTCGCCAAGAGTCATTTCCGTGCGATCACTCCAATTTTTTTTCTCCCTTTTTCGAAAATATTCTGTAACTTTTTACTGCAATTGAATATGGGAAATCGCCGACACCTTTTTAGCGCTTCGTGTCCGGAAATCCGAGACCAATTTAAATTAGCAAAAGACAATAATCGCTTTGAGTTATAGCGTTTTAAAGCCGATTCGGACGTTCGAATTTAGACGTCATAAAAAATTCGACAATTCATTTTATTACCAAATGGTTTCCATGTTTAGATAGCCAGCTCTATAAGCTTTAATTTGATATCTGGGTTTAGGTATATTAAGTGTAATCTTAAGACGCTACAGCTGTTATACTGGAGACACCCCCGAAGGTACACGGTAACCTTAAATGTAAAACAAGTTCAATGGTGCTGTCTAAGAGTCCAAGCATCTTTTGATTTTCCTCAGAATTCTGTTCGATAATCCAGACTGCGTTGAAAACTCAGGCATGGTGCAATAAGTAAAGCTGCAGCAGACATGCTCCGAGAGCGGTTTTTAATTATTGAGTATCTTAAAACCAAAATGTAAACAAAGGTAAGTACTTTGCCATTCACAACAGAGGCAGGCAATCTAATTAACCAGAACTGGAAGCAAATTCATGTAGCGGCTAATGATCGTAGGAAAACGCGTCCGAGTAAGATACAATTGGTTTTGGTTCTGCCGTCTGATTGGTTGAAAAAGTAGCGCGAGTCATTTTAGTCAATCCAAACCAAAGCAATCACGAAATTACTTTCGATACTCAATTGAAAACCGCTCTAGTTGCCAATTAGTTAATAAGTACATTGTGTATAAAATCAAAAGGTATCCATTGCATTGTTTTATCACGTGTCTTACAAACTTATATGGATACTTCATGCAAGCAAGCATCCTTGGGTATCTTAAAGTTTTTAAACCTTTAAGTTGGCTTCCAGTTTGCTCAAGTGTTCTTCCATTTGCCTAAGAAATGTTCTTGCCGCTTCCACATCGCTACGAATAATTTCTCTATCTGACAATTTAATCCCGGCGTTCACAATCCCTTTGATATGAAAAAAATATGATCAAATTAATGATATTATTAATATATAGCCAATTTTCGAGATACGGGTTTAGCTACGAAGGATTCGATTCGTGAAAATAAGAGAGCCGGTATCCAAGAACAGTAAGACGATTTATACTACACTATATAAAAGTGAAATTTTTGAAAGGGATAGTTTGTAAGGAAAACTGGGGTTCTGCGTCGGTAGCGAATTGAAACATGAAAATTTGGTTTCATTGACAGAGTTGATAAGGTAAATTATATGCCAACGTCATCGCATTTGACCTGACGAAGTGCTAACGTTCGAAAGTTAACTTGAAATTCTCTTTGCGGCTGGTATTCAATGTACTTTATGAAAGTAAGTTGAAACCAAAGTTAGAAAGTAAAATGCATGTTCTTACTTTAACTATGCAGGCTACTATACACGGTGGGCACAGAAGCCTCAAAAAGTGGCATATATTTCCGTCGTAACAAAATGGCGGAAATACCAACTTCGAAATGCCATATCTTTGGATCGCATCAACATATTTACGAACTGTTTTCACTTTTGAAATTATTATGGCGTGTACTTTCAGAAACTGTCATCAGATATCCTATAATAGTAATTTAACATTTTGGCGCCATCTTGGTGACGTCATTTTCCCCGCCAAAACACTTAAACTTGAAAAACAAAAATCATAGGATTTTAGCCAATGATAACTTCTGTATTGTTGTAAAATTTCAGCTTCCTAGGTTCAAAACTGTTAAAGTAGTTTGAAGCGCAAGTTTTCAGTCGATTTGATTCTAAATGAACTTTGACCCCAGCAGAATATGGGCGGGAAATTCAAATTTTGAAATGTCATATCTTTTGATCGGATCAACATATTTGCGAGATTTTTTTCAGTTTTGAGATGCTTGTAGCGAGTACTTTCAGAAATTGTCATCAGATATCCCATAATACTAAATTATTTTTTTGGCGCCTACTTTATGACGTCATTTTCCCACCAAAAATTGCAAAAAAATAATGGAAAAAAATATATTCGATTTGTGAACATGAGTTCTGTGCTGTTGTGAAATTTCACGTTAACAACATCAAAACTGAAAAAGTTATTATTACCCTTGCCACTTTTTGAGGCTTCTGTGCCCATCGTGTATATAGCTAAGTTTATCAAAGATTGTAAATAGCGTATCAGCTTCCTCTGGTTTGAAAGTAACTAATAAATTAGTTTGAAGCTTACCGGCATCTTGTTTGACTTTGCCTTTTTTTCTTATGAAATATTCCCACAATGTTCCACAAAGAAGCAAACCACCAAGTATTCCAAGTGATATGTACAGGAACTGTTTTACAAAGGGCGAGGAATCGTCAAACAGACTGACATTTTTGGTAGGCTTCTGATGCGTCAGCTAAATACAATAATAAGAAATCACCATCGATATCAAATACATGTACAGTGAAACATGAAAGTTATTTCACCCAATTGGTTTATTCTGATACCATGTGCTTCCGATAAGGCATAGCGTTATCAGAGACAAGCCATGTGAGTAGTGCTAAATGCATATTTAGTTAGTTTTTCTAAGAACGTCCAGATACTTTGTACATACATGGACTTGATAGAACAACAAGGCCACAGCAACACTCTTTTGATATTCTCCATTCCAAGCTACACTAACTGTGAATTAATCACAACATGCCAATTCAAAGACGTCTCATTATGAAACAGACATTTAAGTTCCTTGAAAAGCCGAAGGAGAACATGTTTGATCAATTTTATCCTTCCGGTTAGGGATAAACGGCCGAAGTTTTGTAATATATGATCATGCGCATGCTTAGTCATGTCATGAAAACATGTTAAGTTTTAAAAACTGACTCAAAAGGGGATTTTGCTTTTTTGGACATAATATGGACATATTTGGGTATAGTAAATATCGTCACCACTGTTTACTGCTCTTGTAAAAATATGAAGCGATTTCTCGAAGAAAGTGACAAAACTATAATTAGATTTCATATATTTTTTCCCCAAGATACATGGAAAGAAATCAATAAATTTGACATTTTCTTCTATAGTGCAATCCATATCCATCCGGACCGTCATCCGCAACCAAAATTAACTTATTTCTAATCTTGGTGCATATAGTAATTGCCTAACCGAAACTGGTTAGGTACCTTGACGTGGTGGGGAGGCTTGTGTGTCTCAGAGACCCTGTGAGCTATACCGAGCAGGTCCAACCAAGTCGGGCAGGTCACAGGGTAGAGGTCAGACAGAAGTCAGCACCTGGTCCTCCAGTTTGGGGGTTGGGCGTGGGGCTAACTACTCCACCCCGTAAAAAGCAATATGATACGGAAACGTCAAGAAATGCTACAACAACCATGGACCCTATAGTGGACTTGAGCCATCCAACTGGCTGCATGACTCCTTCTGACGAAAGCCCTCGGGATGTCAGGAGTACGACAGATAGTCTGCTCGGGCCCAAAACCAACATCCGCCTAGCTGCATGGAATGTCCGCACCATGTTCGAGACATCAAGAACAGCACAGGTTATCAGTGAGATGAGGAGGTACAGACTGGACATTCTGGGGATTAGCGAGTGCCGATGGACAGGCTCTGGACGCCGAGTGAACAGCGATGGATCAGTTACCTTGCACTCTGGACACGACAGTCAACACATACGCGGCGCGGCCCTCATAGTCTCAAAAGAGAAGGTCAACACCCTGCAAGAATGGGAACCACTAAGTGACAGGTTGATCAGAGCACGGTTCAGCTCTAAGCACTGCAAACTTACCATCTTGCAGTGCTACGCTCCAACAAACGAAGCTGATGAGGAAGATAAGGGACGACTGGTATGAGGAATTACAACAAGCAGTCTCCAAAGTCCCTCAGCATGACATGCTACTGATCATGGGTGATATGAATGCTAAGGTCGGAGCTGATAATACCGACTGCGATAGAGCTATGGGGAAACACGGATGCGGTGTGATGAACGACAACGGAGAACGTCTGATTGGTTTTCGCCTGGAGAATAACTGTGTAATCGGCGGTACCATCTTTCCACACAGAAACATCCACAAGCTCACATGGAAGTCTCCTGATGGCTCCACTGTCAACCAGATCGACCATATCTTGATCAATGGAAAGTGGCGCAGGTCTCTTCAAGATGTTCGAGTTTGTCGTGGTGCCGATGTCAACAGTGACCACTACCTAGTTACAGCAACCATTAAGCTGAAACTCAGGAAAGTGACCAAGCAGAACCAGTCCAGAAAACATCTAGATGTTGCCAAACTGAAGTGCCCTAACACCACCAAAGAGTTTGCATTGAGAAAAGAAGAGTAAGTTTGCCAAGCAGGCAGGCTTGAACATTAACACCTTTAAGACCAAGGTAATGTGCATCAATGCCACTCCCGATGCACCAATTACAGCAGAGGGTGAACAACTTGACTTTGTCGAGGAATTCACCTACCTAGGTAGTCTCGTCGCCAAGGACAATGCAGCACATAAGGACATTAAGGCAAGACTTGGGAAAGCTCGCGGTGCTTTTGCACGACTCCAGCCTGTCTGGAAATCGAAGCAATACAGCCTTGGAACGAAGCTGAGACTCTACAACAGTATCGTCAAGCCAGTTCTGCTATATGGCGCCGAGTGCTGGAGAGTGATAAAGAGCGACATGAACAAGATCAACGCCTTCCACAACGGATGCCTCAGGAGAATATGTCGCATCTTCTGGCCCAACAAGATCTCAAACAAAGAACTCTATAAGAAGACAAAGAGCCAGAATGTGATACTTGAGATCAAGCGCCGCCGGATCCGATGGCTCGGGCCTGTCCTCAGAATGGACCTAGATCGTATCCCCAAGATCGCCCTTAGATGGACACCACCTGGAAAAAGGAGGCGAGGGCGACCCAAGACAACTTGGAGACGTACTGTGATGGCCGAGCTGAGCGAGATGGGCTTGTCATGGGGCGAGGCACAGCATGCAGCAAAGGACCGGTCCAGATGGAAACAGATCATTGACGCCTTATGTCCCGCACGGGATGAAGAGGACTAACTAACTAACTAACCGAAACTGGAGCATTGTTTTAAGGTTTCCATTCATACAAATATATGTATGTTTCGTCTTTCAAGGCGATACTTAAAATTGGTAACATAAAAAACACCCTAAAAGGTACCAGAATCTTGTTTGATGGGTGTGGCTCAAATGAATTTCTAACCCTGAGAAGTACCATTTCTAAAACAACACATCATGTTATATTCGGCTCAATACCCTAAAAGGTACCGCGACAACTATAACGGTGGTCACTTTAGATTTTGGCACCCTAAGCGGTAACATTATTTTTACATGGGAGTCCCCCTACTCGGGCTTGTTAAGACACAGTGTTTCACTAAACCAGCAGTAAGTCTGGGCCGTATTTCCCCTGAAACTCTCTATATAAGCTTTTATAATAAATGATACCTGAAAGGTTGCGGTAACGGTTTGAACCAGTCTCCAAATATTTGACCGATAAATCATTAAGCAGTCTGCAATGTACTTTGTTTCGTTAGAAAAGAGCACTCCAACGTCCCTATGAAATTCAAATTGTGCGACGATGATGAGTGATTTCAGTTTGTCTTTTCTCTGATAATAAGAAGCTGTGTAGTGGTCTAACAACATTCCATCGAGTTCCTTGTCATTTAAGGCTTGAATGATGTCTTCAATTCTGCGGTATACTAAAAGTTAACAAAGAATAGTGTACATTTTATATTTAACATGAGTTACAATTTTGAAGATCAGGTTGTTGGTTTCAGTCTGCAGCACCTATGATCAGTATTCCTCAACAGGATAGAAACGCATGCATGCATGGTTAGTCGCTGGAGTGTCTCATTAACAGTTGAACCTCCCGTAAGTGGAGGTGGTCGCCGCTTATGGGAAGTGGTCGGCTTACGAGAGGTGGAACCGCAGAGGGTCTTTAATGAATCACATGAATGCTTCTGGACGCATCGCTATTGTGCAGTGATTCTTTCTGACGTTGGATGCACTGAAAGCATAACTTTTTCATGTTCGCTTACACACATTCATCCTATTTCATATTCATACGTATCTAAACAGTGTGTTTGGAGAATAATAAATTATTCACGTTTAAAATTACTTGTATACGTTTAATCCCAACACTATCAAAATGTTACTGTCCTCGGTTTATGAGTGATTAAATTCTACAAACCCTGTAAATGATGTATCGTACAACGGCAGGTTAAGTATTGAAATACCTTTAGGGTGAGCGTTTTCCTGCAGTGCATGCTGATACTCTGTTCCATTGCTTAACACCCCAACCTAACAGAAAATTGATATATCACGGTTAAATATTATGTATCTAGAGATACATTTATAACGGCGAGACCATCATGCTGCGTCGGTGGGGGAGTGAACCACAAAATATGTTATTGACAGAAGTGATTAAGTAACTTTGCCACTGTAATTTGATTCCAAAGCCGACGTCTCGAGCGTTATGCCCTCGTCTGGCCTTTCGAAGGAAAAACGCTCGAAAAGTCACGCACGTGGGGAAATCTTAGTTGATACCGTTGTAGCCAAATCAGCTCCATTAAAAACTATCGCAGACCAATATTTTCCTCATATAAGGAGAGCTTTTTTTACACATCGTAGAGCTCATAACAACGCAGAGGGCAAAACAACTCGATTAAAAAAGGGTTGAAGTACATGTAGCTCTTTGAATCGCATTGTTAAGAATTATTGCCTAACGGAGTAATCCAGATGTATGTGGAAGTAAATAAACCAACCGTTTTTCCATGGAGACTGCTTGGTTTTAATTCTAGGGAGGCAGCTGTCAAGGCTGAAGTTATATTAGCTGTGAATATCGCCAGGGTGACGAGGCCTAACATGATCCAGATGATGGAGAAAATGCGAGCAACGATCGACTTTGGAGATTTATCGCCGTATCTGGTAATTACATTAACAACACCGATTTATTTAATAAATACTTTGAAATGTCTAGACTAACAAGTATTTTGTTTTGATGATGGAATTCCTGTACGAAAAGGGTCGTTGTTGGCATGTGACTGACCTTTCGACGACTTGAGTAAATAAGCCGCCATATCTTCATAGCAAATACCACCTCGTTCCCAGATCCTTCTCCGCTTTTAAGTGGCGGGGCTGACGTATAAACACCTTCAGGGCAAAGCTGCCAAAATGCTAAAAAAAGAGTACTTTGTCGCATAAAGCAATATTAATTGTCTACGTTTTGTTTGAATGACGGCTGCAGATTACCAGAAAAAAAAACCACGGCTGCCAGTCATTGAAAAGAACCTCCGGAAGTGCAATTTCGTCTTATGTCACGTGACAAAATGCTCAAGGATTTTTGTGGCAGCCTAGTCCAGTGGTTGCTGCGCCTGCCTCGTTATGGTTAAATCGGAGAAAGACCTGGAGACACGTTTAAGTCTAATATTACCAAGTATTGTATTATTGTTACGTTGTTACGTTATCATTACGTTACGTTATCATTACGTTGTTGCTGTACCTGTAATTATTCGAAACATTGCCAGGGTCAATATATATATTTCAATTTCAACTCGTCAATTGTTACTAGGATTTTTTTCGTAGGTCTACTGATAGTAGAATTTTCCAATTACACCAAATTGTAGAAAAACGCTGTCATAGAAAATACAAAATAGGAAATAGGAATTCATGATCACGTTAATGATATATTCGTAAAGGTATTCTTTCGCATACATGAATGACCTTTTAACAGATATTTCTGCCAAACATTTTTTTTTGAAATAAATGAATTAATCTTTATTTCTGGAATGAATAGTTATTTCCATTTCTTAACAATTTCTGTTCTTTTATTCTCTGTGAATATCATAAAGGTAAAAAATTCCTATTTGGTAATTTTTATTTTCTGACAACGGTTCTGCAATGAGGTGTATATAGATTTGTTCACTTTTAACGAAAACTTCAAAGCACTCGTATGGGAATATCTCGCGATCGGGGATTATGATAAACATGTAACAAAACATTTACCGAAACTAGTTTTTTTATACCCAACTGCTTTAAGTATCGCTATTAAAAATTCTGGAATTTGTACCAATTTATCAGAGTGAAGGAATTTGAGCTGCGCCCATAAAATAATATGCTGGTTCCTTTTAGGGGTAGGACCGGGACGAGCCAAATATCTACTGTACATGATCTTACTATAAGGATCATGATCGGGTAAGAACAAGTAACCTGTTCAATCCATTATGGTTTACATGATCATAAGTTTGAACAAAAAATGTGAACACATTACGTGACCGCTTTCCCACCACAGTATATCAACAATTTATACGTAGTTCCAGAAATAAAAATACCTACATTAGAATGGAGTTGTTATGTATTAATTTTATTGTACCAAACTGTCATCCAGCTAGAGGCTTATAGATTTAAAAGGTCTTCATACCCTACTGTGGTCATAGAAATGAAAGACCACCAGAATCCATCCCATGATCCTTTTATGAATGAACGAGGAAACTCTTCAATGTTCCAATACGTGTCCTGTCAAAATTGGGATTGTGAGTGATTCAGCCTCTCGATTAACTTTAGGATAGTGTAATTTGATGCATTTAAACAGTTTACACGCCGGCCCTTCATTGAAGGATGATCCCCCATAAAAACAAACAAACAGAAAACAACAAAAATAACCAACAAAAACAAAAACAAAACGAAACAAAAACGCGAGAACACTCTGACATCAAGGCAAAGCTGACAGTCCTATTTATGTATATGTACTACACCTTTTTAATGTTTTTCCCAAGAGCACTATCGTGTAGATGGATGATTTGCTTAAGAGCCGTTGTCAGTAACTATCGAGAATCCGGCGACAGTTGAAAAAATTCGAATTTTTTTTTATTTGCCCGAAAAGACCCTTTTAGTAAACTATTTTCAAAAATGATATTCGAAAGTTCCAGCGAATTTTTATTTTGGCCAAAAAAAGAAAAGTTCGAAATCGGCCTAAACGTGTCCGAAGGCCCGATAAAAATTATGCAAATTAGTACATTTTCAAAACGCTCGTAAACAAAAACGAAAACTTGTCTTCCATTCATTTTTTCACAACTTGTTAAACATCCTTCGGACTTGCTATCCAACTATATTTCATATCGGTCTAAACTTTTTTCCCCTATATTCACCCGCGTAAAAAATACAATATTTGCTATTCCGTTAAAACATTGAATTTAACCATATTTCAGAAGACCATAACATCGGGGTTATACGAATATATAGGTGGTAAAAGGGCTCGTTTGAAAGGGCACTTCTTCTTGTTTCTCATATAAAAATATTTAGTTTGGCCCGTGAAAATCAAGCGCGCTAGACGAAAATATATGACGTGCACTTTTGGCAGATTTCGCCAGTTTCTTTGTTGTATTCTTATTGCAAGATCTTGTAAGTCACACAATCTTTTTGCGCAAACTCAACGTTCTTGGTCTCTTCTACTGCTTTTATTCATTTAAATAGATAACATTTGACTAAAGACCGAACGATTTTTCTACGTTAAGTTTTTTGGAGTCTGTTTTATGTCAGTTCTAAATAAACAAATCACTTGCATGAACAAGAAGCGATCTTCTAGCTGTCGACGATTTAAAAAAATTGTGTTTTGATAACTTGAAATTGTCCTGTCGCCTATATTCTACTTTTAAAAGATATCATACTCTCATTACGTTAGAGCAAATAAAGTATGAATTTTGCTAAAAATATGTGAGTTTAAATTAAAAATGATAGGTTACATAAATATTAGAAAGTCGCCGCAGGAAAGTGGAATTGCGTATTAAATAATTATGTCAACTATGTTATCAAGTTATCCCTTGCAAATGAACAGTGTACGTGGCTATATTGTTGCTTTTATCGCCCGGTTTTATAGGTTGTTACTAACATTCACTGGAATTAAATAACAAGGTTTTGCAGTCCACCTGTTAACATACACTTGCCCAGCTATGCTTTGAGATTGTTGAATGAATAATGCAGTGGACATTCATACTGACAGCCGGCCGGGACTCAACAAAATATAAAGTTAACTACAGTCCGACTATAAAAAATCATTCCCTTTTCTAGATTACATAAATGTTCTTACTTGTTTGCAGTCCAGATGTTTGAAGCAAATTGTATGTGAAGACATCAGATCATCATCATCAGACCTGACCTCAAAATGTCGTGAGATCGGAACTGACCAACACAATGTAAATGTTAGTGTTGCGTGACAAATGAAATGCGATACATTAGCCAGCGGAAAAATATACCGCAGGAAACCACTACGTCAATATTTGCGCATCTAATGTAGGTTTTCTATAAAAAAAAATAAACCAATGTAAAAATATGGTCAAAAGAATGAAATAAAACTCCTGGCCACCATAATGAAGTTTGGTGTCTATGAAATGATAGAATTTCAGCATGAGATTAATATGTAACCTATGAACAATGAGACCGTGTGAAGATAGTAACATACTTAGTAAATTTTTACCTCTCGATAATGATTTTCTAGATTTCTGATTGGTCCCACCGCTACCGATCTGAGTCGTTATTGCAGAGACTCTAATTAGTATTAAAGAGAAACCGAAAACAAATAAAGAATGAAAAAAGGGAGCGCGCGAGGAATTCTCATGAGAGAATTGAGAATGTGGGTGTGGCCTTTTATCTCTTCTCATCGTTTCCCGCGTGCTCCCTTCTTATTCATTCTTTATTTGTTTTCGGTATTTCGTTAATACTAATAAGAGTCTCTGCAAAGGAGAGAGAGACTGGTGATTTAATTAATCGAACGAGCAAAACACGCGGGCACGCGTGATTGTTTGCCTACCTATCACGTACGCTTGCGTGTTTCACTCTCTCGTTTGTTTCTGAGAGAAAATTGACCTGCACTTTGTACTACCGTGTTTTTAACAAACATAAATGCATTTGCGAAAGGTTTTTTTTTTCGAAATACTTATCCAGCGAGTTATAAACCTTTGACATGATTTTAGACTGCCATGTTCCACGCAAAAATGAAGTACACTGATTTCTCTGATATTATTTATATGATTGTTTGAAATTAAGGATAAAGTTGGCCTGCGAAACAATAATATAGCAAATTCTGTTCAATATGTATGTTTATTTTTTAGCGGAGCTCTCGCGGGCCGAAGGCCAGCTGCGGAGCCCCATACTCATAGAACCTATGCCCGTCATTTTTCATGGTCATGGCTAGCGGAATGTTTCTCGGGCGCGAAGTGTGCCCGCCCGCCCGCGTACGCAAACCAAACCGAGGTTTTGTTTTTCGCGCGGCCACACAGCCGTAAGCTCGGTAAACACTTTAGTTGGATTGCTGTTTTTAGCGAAGAATTAAAGTCGTTATTTCCATGCAGTTTTTCGCGGTTACCTACTCAAGACAGGGATACTCAGAAGCCGCGTTAGTGGAAAAAGAAGAGCTTTCAGGGATAAAATCTTGCTTCATACGTTTTTATCAATGCAGGAGCAATGCGGGAAGATGTTTGTTTTACGAATTTCAGAACCAAAGATTGGATTTCTAAGTAGTCGAAGGACTTAAAGGTAAAAAAAAATACATTTTTCGATAGGGATTTATGTTGATACCAATCTGTGATTGACTTTTTCTTTGTGCTCTCTGTAGTTTTGGAGAATTGTTTATAAAACGTGCTTAAATTCAGTTGCATTGATTTCTTGAATTTCATCGAAGACAGCTTGGCTTCGATGCACTATAAATGGTACGCGTTTTGCTTAACTTAAACTTAAACTTTGCTTTGAATAAAATTTTTCGAAAGAAGATTGTGTTGTGCAATTTTATGTGTTTGTTCAATCATTACATAGGTTGAAAAGCGATTTTATGTAAACAAAACAAGACTTTGATTTTATAGTAACCATATATATATATATATATATATATATATATATATATATATATTAATATATATAGATAGATAGGCTCAGCCTATCTATATATATATTAATACCATGCATCTTCACACGGTCTCATCGTTCATAGGTTACATATAAATCTGATGTTGATATTCTATTATTTCATAGACATCAAACTTCATTATGGTGGCCAGGAGTTTTATTTCATTCTTTTGACCATATTTTTACATTAGTTTAACTTTTTTTTATAGAAAACCTACGTTAAATGCGCAAATATTGACGTAGTGGTTTCCGGCAGTATTTTTTCCCGCTGGCTAATGTATCCGCATTTCATTTGTCACGCAACATAACATTTACATTGTGTTGGTTTGTTCCGATCTCACGACATTTTGAGGTCAGGTTTGCTTTGCAAATGATCTGATGTCTTCACATACAATTTGCTTCAAACATCTGGACTGCAAACAAGTAAGAACATTTATGTAATCTAGAAAAGGGAATGATTTGTTATAGTGGGGCTGTTAAGTTTATATTTTATTGAGTCCCGGCCGCCTGTCAGTATGAATGTCCACTGCATTATTTATTCAACAATCTCAAAGCAAAGCTTGGCAAGTGTATGTTAACAGGTAGACTGCAAAACCTTGCTATTTAATTCCAGTGAATGTTAGTAACGACCTATAAAACCGGGCGATAAAAGCAACAATATAGCCACGTACACGGTTCATTTGCAAGGAATAACTTGATAACATAATTGACAAAATTATTTAGTACGCAATTCCACTTTCCTGCGGCGACTTTCTAATATTTATGTAACCTATCATTTTTAATTTAAACTCACATATTTTTAGCAAAATTCATACTTTATTTGCTCTAACGTAATGAGAGTATGATAGCTTTTAAAAGTAGAATATAGGCGACATGACAATTTCAAGTTATCAAAACACTAAATCGTCGACAGCTAGAAGATCGCTTCTTGTTCATGCAAGTGATTTGTTTATTTAGAACTGACATAAAACAGACTCCAAAAAAACTTAACGTAGAAGAATCGTTTGATCTTTAGTCAAATGTTATCTATCTAAATGAATAAAAGCAGTAGAAGAGACCAAGAATGTTGAGTTTGCGCAAAAAGATTGTGTGACTTGCAAGATCTTGCAATAAGAATACAACAAAGAAACTGGCGAAATCTGCCAAAAGTGCACGTCATATATTTTCGTCTAGCGCGCTTGATTTTCACGGGCCAAACTAAATATTTTTATATGAGAATCAAGAAGAAATGCCCTTTCAAACGAGTATTTTTACCACCTATATATTCGTATAACCCCGATGTTATGGTCTTCTGAAATATGGTAAAATTCAGTGTTTTAACGGAATAGCAAATATTGTATTTTTTACGCGGGTGAATATAAGAAAAAATAGTTTAGACCGACATGAAATATAGTTGGATAGCAAGTCTGAAGGATGTTTAACAAGTTGTGAAAAAATGAATGGAAAACAAGTTTTCGTTTTTGTTTACGAGCGTTTTGAAAATGTACTAATTTGCATAATTTTTATCTGGCCTTCGGCCACGTTTTGGCCGATTTCGAACTTTCCTATTTTTGGCCAAAATAAAAATTCGCTGGAACTTTTGAATATCATTTTTGAAAATAGTTTACTAAAAGGGTCTTTTCGGGCAAATAAAAAAAAAATTCGAATTTTTTCAACTGTCGCCGGATTCTCGATAGTTATACTGACAACGGCTCTTAAGCATTACTTACCAGAGCCCACATGATAATACCAGCAATGGCTGTAAGGACTAAAGTAACAGCGAACAATGGCCATGCCTTTAGAACGGAGCCCATGACGACTCTAAGTGCGCTAGTGTCATCCTCGATAGTAATATATTCGGTTCCGGGATAATCATCAAGTTTAAAGAAGGGAAATTCGCTATATTTACGATTGCCCGAATTCTCGAATATTGGAAGGGCAATGTCAACTTTGTTCTGCCGCAAGAGCTCGATCATTCCAAATTCCCCTTCAGATTTCCTAGTAATCAATTGATACTGTATTTCATGATAATATCCGCACTCCACCAAAATATACCGTAATGCAGCGTCACGGATCATTCCTTGGATATCGTTATCGTAAGATTCATTTGTAGCTGATGTTACATATGGCGGCTTCTCAATCCAGCCAAACACCAGAGGAATATTCGTCAGTTCTTGTTCCGACGAATTGCTTTCAGCTACAGTGGGCTTGTAGTATATGGCAGTAATCACAAGCCCAACGACGAATGGTGTGAACACTTGCAACCTTTTCCACATTGCAGAGTTCTGAAAATAGCAATCAATTAATCAATCAATCCACCAAGCAAAAAATCCACTAATCTAGCCTCTAATGGGTTTTACAAGTGTTGACATTGAGGAGGGTGAAATACGGCGGAGAACCTGGGGAAAAAAACCTTCGAGCAAGCTTAAAGAACATCAGACTGAAACCAAAACATGGCATATGTATCAACTGAGTTAATAAGGAAAATTGACGACCGTAAAGAGAGTTGAAAATAAAAAAAAAATGACGTTTCGAGAGACGTTTCGTTTCGTCAGAGCGAAGGGCTAGCGCTTGAAACGTCAACTTTTTAAATCGCTTTAGTTGGCCAATTCATCTTATCAACTAAGTTTTCATACTTCACGCCCCCACCGACACAGCACCCCTTTATCACCTTGTCAAGTTTTTTTAGGCAAATTCAAAAGAATCCGTGATATTAATTAAGTAATGCTTTACATAAGAGCTGTAGTAAACTTCATTGTTCTGCGGCAATGGCTCTTTCCCACATAGAATATCTTTGATGTTAAGAATAGAGGAGGGGCTGATCGGTTCATATTTTTATTTCATTATAAAAATACAGAAAATCCATTTGCGTCAAATATATTTTAGAAAATGTTCGTGCTTAACCAATCAGAATAGCAGAAGACAATAGCTACTAATTTTGCTTTAAATTTTTGATGAAGTTCCCCAAATACAATATCTTTTAAAAATTGCATGTTGTGCGATTTGGTCTTAAAATACTTGAAACCTTAAAAAATTTAGACTTTATGCTCCTTGAACCTTAACTTTTAAGCGGTTTTTGAGTCTAGACCAATGACATCACTAGTTGTAACAATGAAAATAGTTGACATTCCATCGTGCATTGCCGTTCAGCACTATCCTTCTTATGCGGATCATTACTTAACTTTCCACTCGTATGTTATGTGCATTTCTTACCCGGAATTTCATTTCATACCCGGAATTTCATAACAGTCGGTGGTGTTTACGTATTCCGGGGACTCGTAGCGGCAATAATGCAAAGAGGATACATAGCGAATGTGGATGAAAATAGTTGTTCGCTGTGACAGGCAACATTCTAGTTCATTGATTTACGTTGCTCTAAACATTATCCACCATTGTAAATGGTTTGAACCCAGGAGTATCAGTAGTCTGTCGAGTGTGATAGTCCGGGTGAGTGTAGTTCTGAAAAGAACTATTGTTGTTGACATTGACTGACTTTTGACAACCTGAGCGGAAGTCATCTTAAGGGTCATGCAAATTGTTAATCGTCAGTTGATGGTATATTCATGTACGTCTGGATATTGCTGTCATTGGTCAGTTTAGCCATGATGTTATTGTCTATAGAGACTAAAGTCAGTGACTGATGCGTTTCGATCGGTGTATTGTTAGTGTAATTCCTGTCGTTCGTTGTATTGTTAGTCCCAGTCAATTCTGTGATTCGTGTACGTGTAAATGGTATTTAGCAATGTGATTGTTGACATCACCATCTTTTGTCGCTCGTTTGTGTCCAGTCAGTCATATATGTTCAGATTTCTGCCAATCTCACTGATGTAAGAGACCTGGCAATCGCAGCATTTGATCTTGTATACTGCTCCTTGTCTATCGTTAGGTTCGTCCTTGTCTTTATCGTTTGTTAGAAGTTGTCGTAAAGTAGTAATCGGTTTGTGAGCGACACGGATGTTGTAAGGTCTGATCCGTGCAATAGTCTCAGAAGTGCCCTTGATGTAGGGTATTGTCACTGTGGTAACAGGTTTTTCGTTGTTGGGTTAGGTTCGTTGTTTTTTGTAAACGTTGCGTTTAACAAAGTCTGGGTTGTAGCTTCTCTTACTGAAAACGTCGTCAAGGTACTTGGTTTCGTCGATTAAGATGTCATGTCAGATGAGTCGCCAAACTAGTTGCGCTCGTCTTGTCAAAGTTCGTATGGTCGTCAAATATTTAGTTCATATTCAAGGCATTGCATCTTGTTTTTGTATGTTTTCTTTTATTTTCCATAGTTACTGGTACGTTTTCTAAGCAACGCCGCCGAAGGCTCGATGCGGCTGTCAAGAAACGAGATCCTTCAGAAGGTTTGGCTCAGAAATTCGGTCGTCCATGGA
Organism: Dendrophyllia cribrosa; assembly: GCA_024195265.1. Taxonomy (NCBI): domain Eukaryota; kingdom Metazoa; phylum Cnidaria; class Anthozoa; order Scleractinia; family Dendrophylliidae; genus Dendrophyllia; species Dendrophyllia cribrosa. Next base: position 23,900,867 of record JAJLRJ010000010.1, read on the forward strand.
AAAGAAAAAGGTATATTAGATTGCCTACTAATTAAGATTTATTTTTTACAACATCCGTTTTCCCCATACAGATACTGTCAGTTGACATTTGAATATTATTACCGTTGATCCATGACCGGTCGACCGTAACGAATAATGCTCCCTGGAAATGTAAACAACAGAAAAAGCTCAAAACTTCTCGGCTCGCCGGCGGAGTCGTTTTTGTCAGCATGTATGTGAAATATTCCATGGAAGTTGAATGAGGTTCTTCCCCTCCCTAGCCTTCGAATTCTTTTTTTTTTTTTTATGCAAACTTCTGAAGCCGAGAAAACGTCCTCCGCCAGCGGAGCTCATTAATTATGCCCGATGCAAATCAGATAGCCGATAGAACAGCCCACAAAATACAAACACTATTCACACTGCATACATTAAAGTAACGCATATAAGATTAGTACATATGAATAAATTATCACTTTGGCTCAACTGCAGTGTGGCGGGGATTGTGCAGGTACGAGGCGATGCGGTTTACATACGGGCAAGTCCTGACGGCGAAATTGGTTTCCCCACCCACCCTCCCATACATTCGCACTGTGACCATTGTCGGGTCGCCAAATTTATCCCCAATCTTATTGCGGTTCGACAATGGATGCAGTGTTGGATATAGTTTACTTCTCGGATAGCTGGAGGTTTCGTCTGCATCGACCTTACATACATACATACATACATACATACACACATACATACACACATACATACATACATACATACATACATACATAAACTTTATTTTGTCTCGAATTTAAGAGTAGCTTTTAGTAGCTAATTTCTCCGAGAGAAAAATAACAAATAACATATACAATAAAAATATACAATAACATTATAAAATACAATTCTGTGCAATATTTACAATTAACGGCTAAAATGAAATAAATCTGTTTACTAAGTATTTTAAAATACTATATTAAAATTAATTTACAAAATGTTCCAAATTTACATTGAGTTAAGGCTAGCTAATGCTTTTTTAAAGTCATTAAGGTTCAAAGTTCAAACGTTGTCCGGCAGTGAATTCCATTGTTTAACGGCATGATAAGAAAAAGAGCGAAGGCCATAAGTAGTGGTTTTAGGTACAGGGAGTGTCAGAATGTAGTTACCGCGTAAATTATAGGAAGAAGTACGGAGAGTAAACATATTCCTCATGTAGATATGATACTTAGTTAGAAAAAGGCTTTTGTAAAGTAAAATTAACATATTTTGTTTACGTCTGTTGTATAGAGAAACACAGTTGACTTTGTCCAATAAAGTATTGTATGTAGATTCAACATCATTTAGAACGAACCTAAGAGTCCTTTTATTAAGAGCATCTAGTTTCTCGGTATTACGCGCACTGCAAAAATGCCACACCGATGAACAAAAATGAAAATGCGGTAGGATAAAGGCCTTATACAATTTGACCAAAGTGGCTTTAGAAATCAGTTTTCTAAATCTTATCATGACATTTAACTGATTATTAATCTTTTTGCATACCGAAGATATGTGTTTATCAAACTGAAGCTTGTTGTCAATGTTCGTACCAAATATGTCGATTGAATCTTTCACTGGAAAGGAGAAAGTATACTCCGTATCACCAAGGATCAAGGCCTGATGTTTAGTTTCGTTGACAATCATACCGTTGTCATTGTACCATTGATTTGCTTTTTCAACTTCCTTACTCAAGCATTCTACAAGTGCCACCGGATCCCTGTCTGAGTAATAAATTTGATGGTCGTCAGCATACGCGTTTAGCTTAGCTCTCTTTATATGATAGAAAAGATCGTTATGAATATATTAAAAAGAATGGGGCCTAAGACACTACCCTGAGGCACCCCGCGCTTAACAGTGTCCCATGACGAGAAGGTGTCACCAATCTTCACCCTCTGTTGTCGATTTGACAGGTAGTCTCTTAACAGGGCACAGCTATCCTCGTCTAGTCCGTAGGCTTTGAACTTGGCTAATAACAGAGGGTGCTGTATGACGTCAAAGGCCTTTGACAAGTCCATCGACACATTCCCACGAGTTGCCCATCATCACGCATTGACCTCCATTCTTCTGTCATTCTTAACAACGACGTCTCACAGCTGTGAAACTTTCTATACGAGCTTTTAAAATCAGACAAAATAGAACCATAAAAGTCATTTAGCTGTAAGACTAAAATCCTTTCATAAATATTGTTGATTGCTGGTAAAACTGTGACCGGCCTGTAGTTTGCCTTGCTCAATTTGTCATCTTTTTTAAATAATGGAGTGATTTGTTCCATTTTCTACGAGGCTGGATACCTCCATTGACTGATCGAGGAGTTAATTATATTAGCTATTGGCCTGGAAATCACAGCCGCCGACTCTTTAAGTAGTCTCGGAGAAATCATGTCGTGGCCACAGGATTTTTGGACATTTATATCTAGAAGCAATTTCTCTACAAGAACCTGGTTTGTGAGTTGAAATTTGAAGTAACCTTGTGAGTTGTGTTTATGAATAGCAAAAATGCTCGAATGATTTGCATAATCCCGTCCATACTCCGCTTCACTTACTTGGGCAGCACAATCGACAATAACAAAATTATTATTAAACAAATCAGCAATTTCCTTCTTGTCACTTATGACAATGTTATTCTCCTTTAAAATAATATCGTTTGCTTGTTTTGCTTTAGAATTTAAAAAGGGGCGATAAGCAGACCAAAACTCGCGTGGATTTTCTGGCTCTGATGATTTCCTTTTGAAATGTTCCCTTATGGCTTTGCGTCGAAGGGAAGTGCAGGTGTTACGCTGACATTTATATTTTTCATAATTTTCATCTGTACGTTCTCTCGTGAAAATCTTCCAAAATTTATTTCGGTGTCTGATTGCTTTACGCCATTGTTCAGTTATATGTATGTAAGGCACTTGTTTTCCCCTGATGTGTGAATGTTTGAGCGGTGCATGTTCATCACGAATGTCAAGGTACAATTGTTCAAAGGTGTAAAGCTTATCATCCACGTCGTCAAATAAATCCATAATGTGAAAAGGACCATTTGCATATCCCGCACAAAATTTTGTTTACTGAAAGTTTTCAGACTTCTAGCAAAAATTTTACGAGAACGCAATCGCGGTGCTGATGAACGCAAAACCGTATAAACTAGGGAATGATCGCCTATAAGTGTATCCACCACACCTGATGTTAGAGTAGTTTTCTTGTTATTTGTCAGAATTAAATCAAGAAGTGTTTCCGAGGTTTTTGTTTTCCTTGTAGCCTTGTTGAGGCCTACTCTGGGACCCAAAATCGCCTAAAGTCGCCCAAAGTCGCCTAAAGTCGCCTTAAGTCGCCCTAAGTCGCTTAATTCGTAACACCCTTAATTAACCCAAGATGATAAACTTTGCTGTTTCTGGGCTGTCTTTGTTACAAAAATCCTCCGATGCATCCTTATGGTGTTGTTCCAAATCTTCCATTACAATAGGGGCCTTCAGATCAGAGTACAAGTACAAGATTGACTATGACTGACTTTCAAATTTCAAACCAGTCATATTCCCAGAGCCCTCCCTTCTCCCTGGTGTCGCCCAGTAGAGAAGGAGGCTCTAGAAACAAGATTGGTTTTACATTTGATAATCTAAGGCATGAGCACTACTCACACTCTATCTCATACTCTGATCTGTAGGTCCCTAATATGAAAAGTACTACAGGTGGCAAATCTATATTAAGCATACAGGAAGTTGCCCCCCACCCCGCCCCCCAATTCCCTTTTCTACGAAACAATTTCTCCATCGATCCCACCCACCCACTCACCACCCTCAACCCCCAACAGTTACAAGTAATAGCATCAAATTCCTCTGCATAAAACAAACGTATTTAATATTATTAGACATACAGATCACAAGAATAAAAGATGTCAGTCACCAATAATGATAATAATAGCCCTGTCACGTCTTTTAGCAACTACTCCATAGTGTTACATTCAGAAATAAATGTACGCCAGTAAATCCAGTTTTAAAATACATCTAGGTTTTTGGTAAGCTTAAAACTTACATTCTGCAAGTTACATAACTGTAAGCTCAAAACTGTAACGCTATAAAGGTGCTTTTATATGTATAGAGTAAATCGTACGCTTACCCATCACAGACAGGTAAAGACAAAGTGACCATCTCGTCTAGTTCGTCCACCAACAACTTCTAGACATTTCATAGAATCCTCAGATATAAGCTTATTATTAAAAGTCAAAGACCACACATCCAGCCAAATCGATACAGATTAATTGAAGTTAGAGAGCCGAGCAAGCACAAAATTCCCTGTTGTTCTTGCAAGACAAGACTCTTCTTGTAAACACCTTATTACTTTGAAGTTGTTCCGCTGTTGGCAGAAAAGCTAGAAAACGAGACTCGTCATTCGAAGCAAGATGGCTGCCATGGGGCCAAGAAACTGTTTTGATCATGTGACTTGAAAGTTAACCACACGCGCGTCTTCCGCGCATCGCGTGATGTAGAAACGCGCTATTGTATCCACTGGATAGTGATTTATCCGGTGGATAGCACTATCCACCTTTTGAACAACCGGGGCTAAAGTCACGCAATATTCAAGCTAAAAGCACATTGATATTTGTCTCATAATATCACTGCCAGATACGGTATCCACTGTCACCACCGACTGGCTATCAGATTGTATTGCGGCAAGAAACCTCGTATCAACTACAGAATTCCAGGTAAGCTTATACTGAGAGGCACATGTTGAAAAGTTGGACGAAACCTGGTAACTATTTTACGAAAGGGATTATGGATCAAAAGGAAAATGGCGGACGTACTCTGGCTTTCTTTTAGAGATGTACCGAAATATTAGTGACCGCTTTCAGGGCTAACATACTGCAAACAACCCAGATGATTCTCAATCGCGGGTAAAACGCTCCCCATTGCAAATTGCAAGTGCTTCGGATGAGCCGGTGTGTAAGCCTCGAGCGGTTTACAAGCCTCAAGCAAGAATGTGCTTCAATTTATAAAGTGGCACATCCAAGTTTCCAGCAGCTCAGACTATTGTAAAAGAAGCACGAAAGCCACAAGTGATATTGCGTAAGACAGTAGCTTACGGAACAAAAAATTGGGTGGGAGTGTTTAAGACGGAGAGGAGCAAATTGGTTGGGTGCCAGGAAAGGATCAAAGGCTTTTGCAAGGAAGGCATGCCTGTTACCAAAGTTTCAAGCCAAGATAGATAGGGCAACTTGTGTTACTGTTGGTAATGCATTCACTAAGGTAGTTATCTCTATAATTTGTGACATTGACAATTAATGGTTGGTATTGTTTTATTTTTATTTTAGTCTGAATGGAAAACAATCCTTTCAGACT